>JAZHYW010058649.1:0-12609 GCA_037355805.1 Ixodes ricinus
GATACTTCAACGAAATTTGAAATATTCCCGTCGTGTTCAAAAATAGGTTGAATATGATCCACAATATCCGTAAATGACAATCGCCCGTTTGTATTTTGATCCTGGTGGCTGTATTTTTCGTTATAAACCGCCCACTCTGGCAAGCGCTCGGAGAAGGCCCAGCGCAATCGTGACGTAAATCGTCTCAAACGAGCAAAGCTACGGCGAGGCTGACGTCGAGAGGATGGCCTAGTCGGTCCAGCCACCGAAGCGGCTGCTTTTGTACGAATTTTGAGTGACGGGTTAATCTTCTATAATCTTGTAGGGGGACAATAGCGACTTCTGCGACACACAAAAAGGATTCTCGGAAAGAGGGGAGTTCCTCCTTCCCCCTTCTCTCGTCGTGGCCGGAGGCGAGACGATTTCCGTCATTAGCTCTCAAGGTTCCTAGACGAGCATTACAAACGAGGCGTTAGCGACATCCACCAGGTGCTCTTTGCTAATCGTTTAATTCGTTTTAAAATTCCTTTTCGAGACTTTTTTAACAAGATATTGGTATGTTCCATGTGATACTGCTCTTTTGGACACATATAGACCAAAAAATGAGCGCCGAAATTTCGTTGTAGTATCCCTTTAAAGGGGTACTCCGCCGTTTTCTTCATAGTCCCCGATTTGCCTAAAAACTTGCTAAAAACACCAACAAACATCGCTGAAATAGTAACCCAAATATTTGGACAAAATAACTTTTTTTCGCGAAGTTACAGAATTTACAATTTTGGTCCTCATCGTGTTTTTCAAAGTGAAAAGCTCTACTGGCAACATTGAAAAAGTGACGTCATGGGTGGGCAGGGGTTCACTCTTTGGGCTGTAGACTTTGTTCCCAACTGATTACAAACAGTTTTATGGTGTCAAATGAATGCTGTGGAAGGTCGCTCCAGCTCCCGCGCAGCAGCACGAAACAAATGCTCGGCATAGTTCATTTTTAGACTGCCCGCTCGAACCGCAAGCCTGCCCACCCGTGACGTCACGGCAATGAAAAGCGCGGGTATATTCGAATCTTGGTTTTGGCGTCATTTTCATTGGCCGATTTCACAATAACTATTCTGAATTTCGCGATACTAAATAGCATACCAGAAAGAGTAAAGGACGGCGATTTCGAAAATATAGTTAGTTGGGGTTGCTCAAAAAATCGCCGGAGTTCCCCTTTAAGGCGCTGTAAAGCAATTTCTTCAACAACACAAGGGAGCAAAATTATTTGCTGTTTTGTCATCTACAAAAGATGTTATCACAGATGACCGGAAGGGAAGCCCTTCAGCTGAGTACAATGGTGAAGTGACCTGCACCCCAGCCACATGCTCCCAGTATAGACAGAAGGTGACACATGCACTTGGCATCATCACACAATGTTAATGGTTTGTTTAGTTACACACAAATTAAGAGCACTACGTACGGTATTCAAATTCAGGAGGCAAATAACGAAAAAAGTCAACGTCTTACTCAGTTTTTCTGAGAAGTGCTTGAGCTTCTTTCTAGGTTCAATGAAGGATTGTGCTACAAAAGAGGGTATGCTGTCCGACAAAGTTTGGACAAACATGACATCGACTTTTTGAAACTAGATCAAGTGTGCAGGCAAGCTGGTGGTAATACTGACATGGCAACCCAGGAGCAGTGGGGGAAATGGGACAGACAACACAAAGCTTTGGAAGTTTGTGTTGTCTGCGCTATTTTCCCCTATCCTGGATTGCTATGTCAGATGACATTGGAACTTTTTGTATTTTATTCAGACATGGTATTTATATGCACCAAATTTCACTACTAATGTTAGTGCACCAAATGAGCACTTCCTACCATGCTGCTATATTCATTGTCACTTTAAAAAAAACACTGTACCTAGGAAAAAAATTTTTTTTATTTCTTCCTGGTTAGAGAGGCATGTCTCAAAATATAAACTTGTGAAAAAAAAGGAAAAAAACTGTGAAAGGGTATTTATGCTACATTACGAATTACCGTAAAATCCCGTAAGGGCGCCCTCCCCGAGAGATCGCCCATCCCGTTTTTCTGGCTAAATATTTGTAACATAAAAATTCCGAAACATCGCCCACCCCCGATTCCCGTTGGACGTCAAGCGATGTCCGACGGGAATCGCGCCTCAACGGCGCGATCGGCGGTACCGGTGTGTCCGAGAAGCGAGTTCATAGCGGGTTCCCGCGTTTTTGTCTGCGATCTGCGCGCGATATCGGCTCGCATAACACGGTAGTTGTTCCCGCGTGTATATTGCATCGTGAAATGCGAATCTGCTGCGTTCGCGATTTGCGGTATCCGTTCCCGAGTTCGTAGCGGATTCCCGTGTTTCTGTCCGCGATCTGCGCGCGCGATATCGATTTTTAGCTGTAACACGCGCGAGTTGTTCCCGCGTGTATATTGCATCGTGAAATGCGATTCTGTTGCGTCCGCGATATTTGTTTCTGTGACATGCGAGTTTGTAGCGTATTCCCGTGTTTTTGTCCGCGATCTGCGCGCGCGATATCGGCTTACGTGACAGGCAAGATTGTAGCGGGTTCCCGCGTCTTTATTGCACCGTGAAACTTGAATCTGCTGCGTCCGCGATCTGAGGTATCCGTTCCTGTGAGATGCGAGTTCTCGGCGGGTTTCCGCGAGTCCTTCGCACCGTGAAACGCGAATCTGCTGCGTCGGCCACTTGCGGTATCCTTTCTTGTGACACAGGAGTTTGTAGTGAATTCCCGCGTGTTTATCGCATCGTGAAACGCGAACTTGCCGTGTCCGCGATCTGTGGTATCAGTTCCCGCGTCCGTGGTTTTAGCGGTGCCCGGCGCTTATCATTAATTTTTGATAAAGTTTTGCTGTGGCATCCCCAAAGATAGCCCACCCCATGTTTTTCACCATTTATCTCTTCATTTTGGGTGGGCGTCCTTACGGGATTTTACGGTAGTCTATTTGCGGTTTGTGGGCAAAACCGATACTGTACACCTGTGGGATCATGATGATAGTGTTTGTAACAAACTAGTGTGCACTCTGAATTCACTGGACCTTACAGTTGCTTCAGAGCACACACCAGTTGTGTAAAATGCTATCATCATAATCCCACAGAGGTACAGTTTCGGTTTTGCCCACAAATTGAAAAATTCATATTGTAACATAAATATTGGGGAAAAAAATGTTTTTTTTACAAACATTAACTTTTGAGATTTGTTTAAACTAACCAGCTAGGGAGAAGAAGAAAATATCCTAGGGCCAGCGTCCTTCTAAGGAAAATTCACATATTGTGCATAGTTCATATGCTGCATAAGGTAGTTCTTACATGACTTCATTGTCAAAGGAAAGGTTAAACTTCTTCTATTTAAAAAATGCACATATTGATAAAATAACAAATGGCTCATCTCAAATGTGCATGCAAGTATCCTAATTCCCCACATAAAGTGGGAGAATAGTACACTCTTCAAGGACCCTAACCTTTCTTACTTTGGTTCTTGAGGTGAAAACAAGTATATCAATTTTGAGGAGAGTCTTTAAATTCAAAAAGTATAAGGAGAAAAACTGGTGATTGCTTGTTTGTGCCAACTGTGTAGCCTTATGTACCCAGCGCTTTTTCACTGATCAGAGCTCTTGCAAACTCAAGTTCTCATGGGATCAATGATAATAAAAAAATATTTACCTTGACTGTATTTTTTTTTTCAATGTCTAATTTACTTATCTGACAATGCAGAACCCTAGAAAAACGTGATTCGTGCCTAACAATGCTTGCTCTACTCATAGCAAAATATGTACCCATGTTTCATCTCGGCTAGTCAAGCTAGTAATCGGTCATTTTTTCATCGCCTCAGTCTGTAGCTTTGTTAGAGGCCACAGTAATATTCACGTTCAGATACAAAGAAAGCAAGAATAAGACGCTGGCATTGTAAGTGATTGCTAGCCCAGGACTTTTGCAAAGTCTCCACCAATAAGGAAGACCCACTTGGAGCGCATGGCCAAGATGGAGGCCGGAAGGGGGAGGGGCAGCACTGTTTGCGCTTTAGGTAATTCCATGTCGCTCCGGGGAAGGGAAGGCGCCTAGTCAATGCGCGCCAATCCAGCTTGGCTGCGTTGTAACATTTCACTCCCTTCGGAGCGATATAGAACTGTCCACAGTTGGTGCCACGCCTTAACCAGCCACCATCTTGGCCACATACTCCAAGTAGGTCTCTCACACTGGTGGACACTACCTTATGCCAAACAAACAAAATCAAGCATCCAAATTGTGAAGCTGCCCAATGACAACCTAACATGCCTTTCACCCTTTGAAACCAAAATCTGTTGACATGTGGCACAGAAAGTATGTGACTGAAGTGTGTGGAACCATGAAGTGTGAAATGACTATACTCATTCTCACCTCAAGAAAAAGGAAAGTTTTCTGCATTGTTCATATGCCATGCAATTTGTGTCCTTAAAAAGTTTGGTTGTCGGAAGAAGCAATAAACTTGGATTGAGCGCGTTGGTAATAGAATAAAAATACGAAAGAGTTAGACAAAGAGGACGGACAGGACAAACATCTTTCGACTTCCAACACATTAAGGTCTTTATTGCCAGGCCGACAAGCAACGAGCTGCCGAAGATTTGGGAAAAGGGTTAGTGGGAAAGATTAAGGCAGCGAGAGAGAGAGAGGGGGGGCAGGGAGGGTGAAAGGGAGAGGAAAGGAGGAAGGGGGAAAGAGTGAGGGGGCGGGAAAGGAAGTAAGACAGGTTGGGGGCCCTTGGTGTGGACAGCAGTAGCGTAGCCAGGATTTAATTTCGGGAGGGGTCCAAAGGCATGAATTCTCTCCTCTCCCCACTTACTTACTTACTTACTCACTCCCCCCCCCCCCCCCCAATGACGAAGCAGGGTGAGCTCGTTAGGGAGGCGCTGTTAGATAAAACAGGTAAAGCTGCATTGTCCTTTTTGAAAACGGAGCAGGCTCCATTTACAGGAATGCGAGCGTGGTGGCCCACTGTCCTACTCTCGTCGTAGTTGCGGCCCACCAAATTTAAAAGCTTCCTCACAGCACACCACTCCCCCGCTTTTGAGGTAGCACTGCATTACAAACGCGTGAAGGACAAACAAAACACAAGGATTGGCCCTGAGCGGGACCGATTGGAGCGCTGCGATCGCTCGACCGTGACGTAGGATGGAGGATCACGTGATAAGGCCAGCTATTCCGCCTTGCTTTGGTCGGGGCCTTCGGAAGCCCTTCAATCGGTACTTTCGCATTGTTTCTGTGTTTGAAGCTTGATCAGTGCAGGCGTGGATCGGCTTCGGCAGCTGTCGAGCTCAGGGAGCAATGGTAAAGTACTGTTCGGGGCCGCAATGCCGCAGTTACGTGACCGACCCAAATATCAGCTACCACATCTACCCCAAGGAGAAGCATTCCAATATGATTCATAAAATGTGAACAGTCTCACCCTGCGTGGCAGTACCTTTCTCATACAGCTTCAATATTATTTGAACAATGGGGTTAAAAATGTATGTACAAGTTGGCGTCACGCAAAGCAAGTAGAGCTGAGTGCTAATAGACTTGAAACAGTAATTTACAGAGGGTAACAAGCCATAAAATTTCACTGACTATTTTAATGCAAACATCACTCACAGCTTAGTGGGTTTTAAGCAACCAGCAGCTGCATAAATGTGAGAATGTTACATGGCTTTATTTATTTTACTTTAAAGATTGCTGATGCAAGTAGCTGCACTCGTATTAGCAAGTAATATTTTTATTTTTGTAACCTATCTGCTTATCTTGTAGGAGCCCAAATAAAACAATTCTACAACTCTAATACACCTAGCTACACGAATATTTGCATAATCTTTCTTTACAAAAAGAAAAACAGCGATGCTGTACACGAACTGTCATTGGCCTTTGAATGGTCTGATATTAGTTTATGAAATTAAATGTTATCAACAAGCTTTAATATTCGTCGCTCGAAAATTCCGACATCGCAGAAAAGTTACAAAACCTGTGCTTCAAAAACGTAAAAAAAAAAAAAATTAGTTGCATTGTATTGATTTTGTGACTCGCGACTTGGGAAGCGAGCATGTTACCACTAAGCCACGAGAATTTGTTTTCTTTATTCCTGAGCTACGATAACAGCGGGAGACGACCGATTATATTTGGAAAAAGGCGCTTCACTTCACCGTTCATCTCAAATCGCAATCTCTAAAGGCCGGTTGAGACACTTGCGTTCATGAGTGCGTTTAACTGCGTTGTGTTGAGAACCGAAAGCGAGACACCGGCACATCTGTGCTTCGTATGAAGCGTGGAATGCAATTCAAGGAATCATGTTTGCACGCGATATAAGCAGCAGGAATGTCCTGGTTTCTCGCAGCGCAGTCAAACGCAATCAAACGCAACTGTCTGAGTGCTCCAGTTGTTTCGCTCCCGGCTCTGGCCGCGAGCTCGATCGATTTCACAGCACGCTGGCCGGTGTGTACATACAGCCTAACCAAGTAATGATACACGGCATGTTCCTTCACCCATGCTTTGCAGGAGCTCGTTGTGTCACCGACGTTTCTTCCATCCAGCTCGGGGGTACGAAGTGAGTGCCGACGTTTGGAGTACGAATCCAATGAACGTGTAGCAATCCTTATCCCGCTTCTTGATTCTACAGAAAACGTGTCCCGCTTCAATAACACTTTCGCCCTCAAGCAACAGGCGGGACATTTAGTGGGCCTTGTCCACGAACGCATTGATGCTGCTTACAGACAGCTCAACTGAAAAGGGTACACAGTTGTAACGGGGTGCCCGGTCGAATAGAAGTTAAAAAAGAAAATTCGCCTGCCTTCAACGGTAGGTCGCACTTCGTAAGCATTCATTGCGATACGCGAGACAGCCGCCGAAAACGACAAGTTGACCCGTACCCTCCGCCGCGCCAGTCCACGCTGCCGCGCTACTGTGCAGCGACCGTTTCCTGCTCGCCTGCAACCGGCTCCCGGAAGCATTCGATACGGTAGCCGATTTAGGAACTCGACTGGGTCGAGTAGTGAAACGAAACATTGGGTTAAAAGAAGCCTTAAACAACCGTAGTATTAAAAAAGTGAAGACCGAGACACTCCATTCTTGACGCCGAGTGCAGGAAACGGTCACGTGATCCCTCATCCTACGTCACGACGATAGGCCCGTCAGGTGGCGCCACGCCATGTTCTCGGGGCTAACAGCTATTGACGAGTGTCTACGGTGTTCCATGGGCGCCACAATGTTTGTTTATGCTGACGCAGAGATACAGTAAAGGGGGAGGGGGGGCTGCGCTTTTCGCGAGACTCCCGTTTTTTCTTTTTAGAAACCTTTGCACATAACGTAGTGCAGTAACAATACCAATGCCAAGAGTGCTTTAAAGAGCAAAAACCTTGTTTTATGCGCAGCCCTCTCTTCATGAGAGCTTGCACTTGAGATTATTATTTCACATTTTTATCGCTAGGGGCTACGATTTCGGACACTGGTCCATGGGCAACCTGCAACGCTGTTTGGTTGGGCACTATGTAGCTACTGAAGCAAGAAACATTGAGTATGCCTGGTAGTGGCAGCTGCATTGTTCAAACGTGAGCTATTACTCTGGTAGCGCCACTAAAGCCTAGTGTCTCAAGCAAGAAATATTGGGTAGGCCAGAAGCCGTGATCGCATAACATGCAAGTACGGCGGAAGCTCCGGCCTGGCGGGCCAATCGGGACGTGACTATGTATCACCAGAGTTTTACTGCGAAGAAGTATCAGGCTTTTCGCTGCGTCATGCTCCAATATATGTGCGTTGCGCTCGTATACGTAGCGGATATCAAAGCCGTCGGCACGCAATGTGGGGCTTATCGTTCATTTGCCAAGTTACACCGAGAAAGGGTATAACTTTGGCCTCTCACTCTACTGGTGCCGCCTGGCTCTTATCGGCAGGCTATACTGTAACAAAAAAAATATTAAGCAGCAAAAAAAAATAATAATAATAATCGCGACGTTGAAAAATCGGAGCAACCGTCCTCGCACAAACACTGGGGGCCCATATATAGGGCGAAGGTAATTCTGAACAACCTCAAAACCAAAATATATTATATATTAAATGTTTAACAAATTCATGCTACAGAACAAGATGCCGAAGGAAAGAGAGTCTTATTTTTGCCAGGCCGCTTTATCTTGCAGTGTAGTCCAAAGGCAGCAGCGGCATATCCTCGGGGCGATTGGAAGTCGTCAGTCCGAACTCGTCGTTCTGTCACTCGGAGAAATGACATCACACGCCACACACAAACAAGCAAACCACACGCCGAACATGCAAACGAACTTGAATACCCTTGCGCCTATGCGTAGTGAGAATATGAAGGCCCTTCGGAGTTTCTGATGTTCCGTGCAACGAAAATATTAATCTAATAACGAATTGCATCGGACGCCACCTCGACATGCAAAACAGAAAGCAAGACGGACTTCATTGCATCCGTGAGCGACCATCGAGACGGGCGTCTCGATGGAGAGAAATTTCACAAAGTGAGAGAAACTTCGCCAAAAATAGGGAAAATTTAGGCATCCAACGAAAGACGGAGAAACTTGAAACGCCTGTCACGTCTGCGCTACAGGCAGTCGCCCTCTGTCCGGAGGCCCTATTTCAGAACGTCCGTCGTCTCCTCAAGATCCTAGCGACTCTGCCCGTAACAACGGCGGAAGCTGAGCGTTCGTTCTCTTCACTACGACGGTTGAAAACATACCTGAGAGCGTCCACTTCGAATGAGCGACTGCTCGGTCTAGTGCTTTTAAATGTTCACCGCGCGCGACATTGAAGTTCAAGCGGTGGACATCCTGGATATTCTTTGCCGTGAACGCAGGCGGCTGCATCTTAATATGTAGGCACTTGGCATAAATAAAATGATCAAGAGAGCCTGTAAATTGCTTTCGCAGTAATTTATAGTCGAAAGCATGTATAATTCTGATCAGTACACAAGGTGTGCGTGAGCGCAGTGGCACTCGTTGCTTACAGTGCAATTTTTACAATTCATTTAATATTCCTTACATCACTGACATTGCTTTACCTCAGTTTGATTTAACTATGTATTTCAGTGAGGATAGCTTGTTACACTTTGCCTTGAAATTGCCATCCTTCACCCCACAAATGTTTCGAAATATCCGTTCTCTATATATCTCAGATCAAGTTCCGCATCCCATCAAATAAGCATGAATGAAGAAATGTTGAATATTTTATGTATTTGAGTATTTTCTACCCCACAAACATTTCTCCCGAAAGCATATAGACCAACACGCGGCTCTGACGTCACGCTTCTGCGGTGGCGCTGTTGTCGCCACGGCGCATGCACGGAAGCTTCAACTTATGCGAATCTGGTTTCTGCGCACGCGCAGTGCCCACACCTGGTGTGGGCAAACGCGGGCTTGTTTGTAAACAGCGTGTCGATCTATAAGTTGGAGATAGTCCGCGCTCCCCTTTGCTCCGTGCCCGGTGCAAAGACCGACTGCGTGAGCACAGTAGCAAGTGGGCCCAATGCGGGCACCAGTGGTGGAGAGGGGAGGGGAGGGGGAAGCTTCGGCATTTTGGGGGAGGTTTCGACCCCCGAAACGCCCCTCTGCCTACGCCAGTGGTGGACAGGTATCTCGTCCCGAAAACTCTCGGAGTCAACGCCTGCCAGTCTGGGCTGTCAAGGTCGCCAACTCCAGTTCCAGGAAGGTCATCTCTCTCTAAAAGCAGGACTGACGGCGAGGAAATGTTGTGCGGCGCTCTTCTCATGGCAAAGGCCTCCAATATTTCCTGCCCATACCGGTTCTTGTGCACCCCCAGGACGCGGGTGGTGGGGAAGGCGGGGGAACACTGGGCGCATGCCCTGAGGTGCACCAGCGTCGGGTGCTGCGAGTCCACCTCATCTTTGGTGATCTCCCGCTCGTGCTCTCGTACTCAGTCATTGACGCAGCGCCCTGTCTGCTTTATGTATTCGGCCCCACAGGAAAGGGGCACCGAATATACCCGACCGGTGGCGCAAGGGATAGAAGGTGCAACATGCTTCTTGGAGCACTCGGTCTCCGGGGGCAGGGCGTTGTTGGTGAGGCGGCACATCGTGCCCAGCCTGAACGGACATGTGAACCCGACTTCGGTGTCGAACCGTCGGGAGGCTGCTTTTAGACGGTGCGCGGAATGTGGTTGTACGGGATGGATGCGAATTTTGGTCAAGCAGGTTTCTGGGGAGCGGGCCTTTCGGTTATTAGCCTTTTCAGTGTGGCCGACAGCAGGTCGCGGGGATATCCGGCCTATCAGTCGGCCGATCTGGCCCCTCAGGCTAGAGGACGAGAGGTGATGGCAGAACTTCGAGCAGGAGGACGACATTAGACTTTTTACAATCCCCGCCTTGACTGTCTTGGAGTGGTTGTTTGCAAATGAAAGCACAGGCTTCTGTGAAGTTGTTGGAAGTTCCAGCAGATGCCCTCCACTGAGGAGATGAGGCGCAAGTCCAAGAACTGCGCAGACCCTCTGCAGAGATGTCTTCTCTAGTTAATGTTAGGCCTCGTGCATTGTCCTTAAAGACCTGCTGGATGGTAGCTGCGGAAACCCCGGAGTCGTGAAGCACAAGGTAGACATCGACATACCTGTATACTTCTGTTCCCGGGGCCACACTGTCGAGCTGTGTTCTAACGACTTCGTCGACAAATGAGAGATAGACCTCGCCCAGCGCTGGCGCCAGGCAGGAACCAATGCAGATGCCGGATTTTGGGGTATATATTCTTCCGTCATGTTCTATGAAGGTGGACCGGAGGTAGATGGCGATGAGCTGCAGGAATGCGTTCAGGGAGATGCCGGAAGCGTTTTGGAATTGTTTTGTGCACTACGGGCACTACGGGAAATGATATGGTCAAAGACCTCAATGTGTTGAAAGTCGAAAGATGTTTGTCCTGTCCTTCCACTTTGTCTAACTCTTTTGTATTTTTGAAGAAGCAATGCTTTTGATGTTTGAAAGGTGTTTGTCTTGATAACATATATCTAAACTAAAATTTACCTACATATCCCTTAATTCTCTATATAAAGTGGGAAATTAGGTATGCTCTGCGAGGAACCGGACATTTTTCTTACTATGGTTCTTGAGGTGAAAACAAGTATAGTGTAGAAGCATCTCATGAATGCCACAACCACAACACAGAAAAATTAATATATTGCCCGTTTCAGCTGTGAACCAAGTTTAACAAAAGAGACAGTACCTTGTCTTCTGTTGACTTGCTTGACCGGAGCACATCAGAAAAGTCTAAGTTGGTCTCAGGTAAAGGTACTGTTCCAGGGTCGGAAAATACTGCTCTTGTATGTGCCATCAGTGTCAGGAACACAATGACATTGAAGCAGACGACATTGAATGCCCCCCAGAGACTGAAACAGAAGAGGTCTTTAATTTCAGCCACTCTACTTATCATAGTCAGATGAGAAACACACCAATAATGAAGTCACACCAAATATGTCTGACTCTAAGCCGCCACAAAAAAAAAAAAAAAATGGAAAGGAATGTTTTGATGATAATGCAATTAATGCAAAGGTACAAGGGAGCTGGACAAGAATGACGAAAATAATGCCTGGAGAAGGAGAACAAGGGGACAAATGGCAAACACAATTGGAGATTTGCGTTTGTCCTTTGTCCCCTTCTCCAGGTATTTATTTTCGTCAAGTACTGTTTGTCTGAACTTTTTTTTTTCTTCAGTCAAAACTCGATTAGAATGAGCACGTTCGCAGATAAAGGTGAGCTTTAGTAAAGGTCCGCCGAAAGGCTAGGGAGCTTTCCTCCATATCCAACGGCTCCCCAATGAGCTTATATCCCCTGCCTACAGCCCTTTAATCAAAGCAACAATGCTGATACACAAAAAGATCGTTTGTCTCGCAATCGGTTAAGTTCTAGCTTTATCAATGAGCACTACGGAAAATGATATGGTCAAAACTGACGCAAAATGAGTACCACAGATTCATGACAGGTATGACAGGCCGTTATGACGTATCAGCTGGGTGACGACCTATACAGCACTATGCAGGTTCGGCGCCCGTGAACTATAAACAGTGAACATGTGGCGTGTATCGTGCAATCAGGAAAGATCTACAAACCTGCTCGACATGGTGGGGATAACCATCCACTCGACGACGGCGTAGTCGGCATAGATGATGGACCCGTACGTAGAGCAGAGGCAAAGTAAGCCACAGAAGTCGTACCGCCACGCTGCCATCGTTATAACGGCAACATTTCAGGACCTGCCGGCGTTTGTCGGAGCATACGAGTCATGTCTCAGTGCGCAGAACAGGAACAACAAAGCTTGTTTACATAGGTTATCTAGCGTCATGATAATAGTAGGTTACGGTCACACCTAGAAGCCATAAGAAAGAAAAAGTCCAACCGATCTCCCCAAATTCTGTTTGCTTTTTGTTGTTGTTGTTTCTTTTTTTTTTCCTGTTTGCGGGGCCACCTGGTGTCGGAAAGACCACTTACAAAATATTAGTTTAAATAACTACCACCATGTGGCGCTACCGCCGCCGCAAGTTATTACGCCAGGTAGATTTCGAATAAACGCCTGATTCAAAATTTTATCAGTTTTTTTTTATCTATTTGTTTATTTATTTATTCATTATTTATGTCAGTTATGGCCTTATTTTTCTGCAAACCACTAATG
>JAZHYW010058650.1:0-14127 GCA_037355805.1 Ixodes ricinus
AGCTATTGACGAGTGTCTGCTGTGTTCCATGGGCGCCACAATGTTTGTTTATGCTGACGCAGAGATACAGCAAAGGGGGAGGGGGGGCTGCGCTTTTCGGAAGACTCCCGTTTTTTTCTTTTAGAAACCTTTGCACATAACGTAGTGCAGTAACAATACCAATGCCAAGAGTGCTTTAAAGAGCAAAAACCTTGTTTTATGTGCAGCCCCTCTCTTCATGAGAGCTTGCACTTGAGATTATTATTTCACATTTTTATCGCTAGGGGCTACGATTTCGGACACTGGTCCATGGGCAACCTGCAACGCTGTTTGGTTGGGCACTATGTAGCTACTGAAGCAAGAAACATTGGGTATGCCTGGTAGTGGCAGCTGCATTGTTCAAACGTGAGCTATTACTCTGGTAGCGCCACTAAAGCCTAGTGTCTCAAGCAAGAAATATTGGGTAGGCTAGAAGCCGTGATCGCATAACATGCAAGTACGGCGGAAGCTCCGGCCTGGCGGGCCAATCGGGACGTGACTATGTATCACCAGAGCTTTTACTGCGAAGAAGTATCAGGCTTTTCGCTGCGTCATGCTCCAATATGTGTGCGTTGCGCTCGTATACGTAGCGGATATCGAAGCCGTCGGCACGCAATGTGGGGCTTATCGTTCATTTGCCAAGTTACACCGAGAGAGGGTATAACTTTGGCCTCTCACTCTACTGGTGCCGCCTGGCTCTTATCGGCAGGCTATACTGTAACAAAAAAAATATTAAGCAGCAAAAAAAAAATAATAATAATCGCGACGTTGAAAAATCGGAGCAACCGTCCTCGCACAAACACTGGGGGCCCATATATAGGGCGTAGGTAATTCTGAACAACCTCAAAACCAAAATATATTATATATTAAATGTTTAACAAATTCATGCTACAGAACAAGATGCCGAAGGAAAGAGAGTCTTATTTTTGCCAGGCCGCTTTATCTTGCAGTGTAGTCCAAAGGCAGCAGCGGCATATCCTCGGGCGATCGGAAGTCGTCAGTCCGAACTCGTCGTTCTGTCACTCGGAGAAATGACATCACACGCCACACACAAACAAGCAAACCACACGCCGAACATGCAAACGAACTTGAATACCCTTGCGCCTATGCGTAGTGAGAATATGAAGGCCCTTCCGGAGTTTCTGATGTTCCGTGCAACGAAAATATTAATCTAATAACGAATTGCATCGGACGCCACCTCGACATGCAAAACAGAAAGCAAGACGGACTTCATTGCATCCGTGAGCGACCATCGAGACGGGCGTCTCGATGGAGAGAAATTTCACAAAGTAAGAGAAACTTCGCCAAAAATAGGGAAAATTTAGGCATCCAACGAAAGACGGAGAAACTTGAAACGCCTGTCACGTCTGCGCTACAGGCAGTCGCCCTCTGTCCGGAGGCCCTATTTCAGAACGTCCGTCGTCTCCTCAAGATCCTAGCGACTCTGCCCGTAACAACGGCGGAAGCTGAGCGTTCGTTCTCTTCACTACGACGGTTGAAAACATACCTGAGAGCGTCCACTTCGAATGAGCGACTGCTCGGTCTAGTGCTTTTAAATGTTCACCGCGCGCGACATTGAAGTTCAAGCGGTGGACATCCTGGATATTCTTTGCCGTGAACGCAGGCGGCTGCATCTTAATATGTAGGCACTTGGCATAAATAAAATGATCAAGAGAGCCTGTAAATTGCTTTCTGCAGTAATTTATAGTCGAAAGCATGTATAATTCTGATCAGTACACAAGGTGTGCGTGAGCGCAGTGCCACTCGTTGCTTACAGTGCAATTTTTACAATTCATTTAATATTCCTTACATCACTGACATTGCTTTACCTCAGTTTGATTTAACTATGTATTTCAGTGAGGATAGCTTGTTACACTTTGCCTTGAAATTGCCATCCTTCACCCCACAAATGTTTCGAAATATCCGTTCTCTATATATCTCAGATCAAGTTCCGCATCCCATCAAATTAGCATGAATGAAGAAATGTTGAATATTTTATGTATTTGAGTATTTTCTACCCCACAAACATTTCTCCCGAAAGCATATAAGTTAAAGCGATACGTCCGCGCTCGCCGCGCTTTGCTCACGATGCAGTCTGGTGCAACGGCAGGCCGCACCTGCGTGGGCAACGCGGTTGTTGTAAACAGCTGTCGATCATAAGCTGAGATAGTCCGCGTCCCCAATGCCGGTGCACCGAGTGGTGGAGCAGGGGCCCATGGGGGGGGGAGGGGAGGGGGAAGCCGGCATTTTGGGGGAGGTTTCGACCCCCGAAACGCCCCTCTGCCTACGCCACTGGTGGACAGGTATCTCGTCCCGAAAACTCTCGGAGTCAACGCCTGCCAGTCTGGGCTGTCAAGGTCGCCAACTCCAGTTCCAGGAAGGTCATCTCTCTCAAAAGCAGGACTGACGGCGAGGAAATGTTGTGCGGCGCTCTTCTCATGGCAAAGGCCTCCAATATTTCCTGCCCATACCGGTTCTTGTGCACCCCCAGGACGCGGGTGGTGGGGAAGGCGGGGGAACACTGGGCGCATGCCCTGAGGTGCACCAGCGTCGGGTGCTGCGAGTCCACCTCATCTTTGGTGATCTCCCCGCTCGTGCTCTCGTACTCAGTCATTGACGCAGCGCCCTGTCTGCTTTATGTATTCGGCCCCACAGGAAAGGGGCACCGAATATACCCGACCGGTGGCGCAAGGGATAGAAGGTGCAACATGCTTCTTGGAGCACTCGGTCTCCGGGGGCAGGGCGTTGTTGGTGAGGCGGCACATCGTGCCCAGCCTGAACGGACATGTGAACCCGACTTCGGTGTCGAACCGTCGGGAGGCTGCTTTTAGACGGTGCGCGGAATGTGGTTGTACGGGATGGATGCGAATTTTGGTCAAGCAGGTTTCTGGGGAGCGGGCCTTTCGGTTATTAGCCTTTTCAGTGTGGCCGACAGCAGGTCGCGGGGATATCCGGCCTATCAGTCGGCCGATCTGGCCCCTCAGGCTAGAGGACGAGAGGTGATGGCAGAACTTCGAGCAGGAGGACGACATTAGACTTTTTACAATCCCCGCCTTGACTGTCTTGGAGTGATTGTTTGCAAATGAAAGCACAGGCTTCTGTGAAGTTGTTGGAAGTTCCAGCAGATGCCCTCCACTGAGGAGATGAGGCGCAAGTCCAAGAACTGCGCAGACCCTCTGCAGAGATGTCTTCTCTAGTTAATGTTAGGCCTCGTGCATTGTCCTTAAAGACCTGCTGGATGGTAGCTGTGGAAACCCCGGAGTCGTGAAGCACAAGGTAGACATCGACATACCTGTATACTTCTGTTCCCGGGGCCACACTGTCGAGCTGTGTTCTAACGACTTCGTCGACAAATGAGAGATAGACCTCGCCCAGCGCTGGCGCCAGGCAGGAACCAATGCAGATGCCGGATTTTGGGGTATATATTCTTCCGTCATGTTCTATGAAGGTGGACCGGAGGTAGATGGCGATGAGCTGCAGGAATGCGTTCAGGGAGATGCCGGAAGCGTTTTGGAATTGTTTTGTGCACTACGGGCACTACGGGAAATGATATGGTCAAAGACCTCAATGTGTTGAAAGTCGAAAGATGTTTGTCCTGTCCTTCCACTTTGTCTAACTCTTTGTATTTTTGAAGAAGCAATGCTTTTGATGTTTGAAAGGTGTTTGTCTTGATAACATATATCTAAACTAAAATTTACCTACATATCCCTTAATTCTCTATATAAAGTGGGAAATTAGGTATGCTCTGCGAGGAACCGGACATTTTTCTTACTATGGTTCTTGAGGTGAAAACAAGTATAGTGTAGAAGCATCTCATGAATGCCACAACCACAACACAGAAAAATTAATATATTGCCCGTTTCAGCTGTGAACCAAGTTTAACAAAAGAGACAGTACCTTGTCTTCTGTTGACTTGCTTGACCGGAGCACATCAGAAAAGTCTAAGTTGGTCTCAGGTAAAGGTACTGTTCCAGGGTCGGAAAATACTGCTCTTGTATGTGCCATCAGTGTCAGGAACACAATGACATTGAAGCAGACGACATTGAATGCCCCCCAGAGACTGAAACAGAAGAGGTCTTTAATTTCAGCCACTCTACTTATCATAGTCAGATGAAGAAACACACCAATAATGAAGTCACACCAAAATTGTCTGACTCTAAGCCGCACACAAAAAAAAAAAAAAAATGGAAAGGAATGTTTTGATGATAATGCAATTAATGCAAAGGTACAAGGGAGCTGGACAAGAATGACGAAAATAATGCCTGGAGAAGGAGAACAAGGGGGACAAATGGCAAACACAATTGGAGATTTGCGTTTGTCCTTTGTCCCCTTCTCCAGGTATTTATTTTCGTCAAGTAATGTTTGTCTGAACTTTTTTTTTCTTCAGTCAAAACTCGATTAGAATGAGCACGTTCGCAGATAAGGTGAGCTTTAGTAAAGGTCCGCCGAAAGGCTAGGGAGCTTTCCTCCATATCCAACGGCTCCCCAATGAGCTTATATCATGTGTTACACCTGCCTACAGCCCTACAGCCTTAATCAAAGCAACAATGCTGATACACAAAAAGATCGTTTGTCTCGCAATCGGTTAAGTTCTAGCTTTATCAATGAGCACTACGGAAAATGATATGGTCAAAACTGACGCAAAATGAGTACCACAGATTCATGACAGGTATGACAGGCCGTTATGACGTATCAGCTGGGTGACGACCTATACAGCACTATGCAGGTTCGGCGCCCGTGAACTATAAACAGTGAACATGTGGCGTGTATCGTGCAATCAGGAAAGATCTACAAACCTGCTCGACATGGTGGGGATAACCATCCACTCGACGACGGCGTAGTCGGCATAGATGATGGACCCGTACGTAGAGCAGAGGCAAAGTAAGCCACAGAAGTCGTACCGCCACGCTGCCATCGTTATAACGGCAACATTTCAGGACCTGCCGGCGTTTGTCGGAGCATACGAGTCATGTCTCAGTGCGCAGAACAGGAACAACAAAGCTTGTTTACATAGGTTATCTAGCGTCATGATAATAGTAGGTTACGGTCACACCTAGAAGCCATAAGAAAGAAAAAGTCCAACCGATCTCCCTAAATTCTGTTTGCTTTTTGTTGTTGTTTCTTTTTTTTTTCCTGTTTGCGGGGCCACCTGGTGTCGGAAAGACCACTTACAAAATATTAGTTTAAATAACTACCACCATGTGGCGCTACCGCCGCCGCAAGTTATTACGCCAGGTAGATTTCGAATAAACGCCTGATTCAAAATTTTATCATTTTTTTTTATCTATTTGTTTATTTATTTATTCATTATTTATGTCAGTTATGGCCTTATTTTTCTGCAAACCACTAATGAAGGGCCGCACAACATGCTTCCGCCCGTCAAAACACATTGTTGTGTTCTGACGTTTAAAAAAGGAACGCTGTGGCTAGCGTTACGTCCGGACGGAGCACTGGAAACAACCGGAGCGCCGGAGCGCTCTAGCGGACGCCACCGCGCCGCTTTCGAATTGTTGATTCTACGTCTTCCTGGCAATGTCTGACTACATGAGCGGCGTCAGCGAAATTAACGAGGCTCGTTACACCGCAAAACTTCGCGTGAATAATCTGACATGCGGCGATTCATTCCGCGTGGACGCCGCAGAATGTACGCTAAAGCCTGACTCACATGATGAGATTTTGCTCGCAATTTTTAGTCGCGACGTCGCTCGGGCTGCAAAAGCGTGAACCGTAGCTGAGATGGTCGACGTCGATACTGAAAATCGCAAGCAGAATCGGACGAAGTGAATCAGGCATAACAAGTCGGTGATGGCCGCTGGTAACAATAATCAACATCTCCTTGTATCTACTGTTTACGTGGAGCCTGCTTACCAATCTTCAAATTTAAGTCTTTTGAGGCCTGCACTTACTTCTTATCGCAAGTACCGGGCCAACATATCGTCTATGGGCCGGTGTCATCTAAAAGAGCAGACGACAAGCAGAAGCGTTTGAAAGAGCAGACGACAGTTCGAACGATCAGACGGCCGTTCGAACTTCAAGACGCACTGAACGTAGTCCGCAGGTGGGCCGTACAACTTCACGGTTTTCCGGCGTTCATGTTGGAACAAAACAAATAAATCTGATGACCACAAGTATCCATGAATTCAACCCAAAGTGCTTCCCGCCCAAGCAATTGTGGTCTGGCGGCGTCTGGTTTATCATTTTTACAGCACATATCCACGGTCTCGGACGAACCGAGAACATGAAAACTGATCTTCAAACCTTTCTCGACTCTTTTAGTACAGCCCCAGTCGCGGCGGTTTGACGAAAAGGCATGTTTTCGTCAGGTTCCTTTCAAAACAATGCAGGAATACACACGAGAAAGGCGCTTGGTCAGTGTGCAGGCGAGCTGGTGAATAGTATACATCTTAAAACCTGAGACTGTGGTTGGAAAAGTTGAAGGTATTTAGGAGAGGCAACAAGAAAAAGAAGAGGCAAGGTCTCAAACTCAGCTAAAATCTTTATTGCGTTCGCGTCTTATATACTCCGCTTCCAATGACGTCACCAACGTTGACTCCCAACCGTCACAGTTCAAACCACCAGACCCGAAACCGAGGACAAAGCAACAAGCGGACAACTTTATACAATGGCTTATACCTGACCTTAATCTTCGCTAACATCAATGTACCAGTTACAAAAGGACCGAAGGTTTACGGCACCCTCCACAAAATTTGATAAGAACTACATCACAAAAAGCAAACTACCGTTCAGAACCTCTTTATACAAACAAAAGACAAAGAAAACCAGGAAGTCCAAAACGATAACGACGCCTCGAAAGGATCGCTCAAACCAGGATACTAAGGTTCATTGCTTTGTTCAGCATAGAAGGCCGCTTTTACAACCGCAAAAAACGCTTCGCTTCGTTGCCAACCTGCAAAGACGCCTGGCTGATGCAATTACCCGACGTCTTAATACAAACAGTTTCCTGAACAACACGTTTCATGTCATCTTTCTCTTTACATATTACCTCCGTTTTTGACCAAACAGCCTTACAACCGCGACATTCCTGTAAGTGCCTAGCTAACTCGGAGTTTGAAGCATTGTTCCGGACATTCCTTTTATGTTCAGTGAGCCTATCATTTAAACACCTCGAAGTTTGTCCCACATACTTAAAGCCACACTCCAATGGTATTTCATATACCACTGACCCTTCACACGGAACCGATTTATCGCGGTGCTCCTTCTGGCACTTTTTTTGTCCTGATTCAAAGGGTGTAAGATGGCAAAGCTTAAAATCCGCAGTACACACAGTTTCTATACCAAACTTCTTCGCGCTTGCCTTCAAATTGTGCGAGATGTCGTGGAAGTACGGAATTACTGCTCGTCGGCTGTTTAAGACCTGCTTGTTTTGTTTGCCTGTGAGTTGAATAGTAAGCTGTCGTCGTTAAGAAGTTTGCCGTATAGTAAACTGCGATGTACTGTGAGGATTTTAAGCTTTGCCATCTTACACCCTTTGAATCAGGACAAAAAAGTGCCAGAAGGAGCACCGCGATAAATCGGTTCCGTGTGAAGGGTCAGTGGTATATGAAATACCATTGGAGTGTGGCTTTAAGTATGTGGGACAAACTTCGAGGTGTTTAAATGATAGGCTCACTGAACATAAAAGGAATGTCCGGAACAATGCTTCAAACTCCGAGTTAGCTAGGCACTTACAGGAATGTCGCGGTTGTAAGGCTGTTTGGTCAAAAACGGAGGTAATATGTAAAGAGAAAGATGACATGAAACGTGTTGTTCAGGAAACTGTTTGTATTAAGACGTCGGGTAATTGCATCAGCCAGGCGTCTTTGCAGGTTGGCAACGAAGCGAAGCGTTTTTTGCGGTTGTAAAAGCGGCCTTCTATGCTGAACAAAGCAATGAACCTTAGTATCCTGGTTTGAGCGATCCTTTCGAGGCGTCGTTATCGTTTTGGACTTCCTGGTTTTCTTTGTCTTTTGTTTGTATAAAGAGGTTCTGAACGGTAGTTTGCTTTTTGTGATGTAGTTCTTATCAAATTTTGTGGAGGGTGCCGTAAACCTTCGGTCCTTTTGTAACTGGTACATTGATGTTAGCGAAGATTAAGGTCAGGTATAAGCCATTGTATAAAGTTGTCCGCTTGTTGCTTTGTCCTCGGTTTCGGGTCTGGTGGTTTGAACTGTGACGGTTGGGAGTCAACGTTGGTGACGTCATTGGAAGCGGAGTATATAAGACGCGAACGCAATAAAGATTTTAGCTGAGTTTGAGACCTTGCCTCTTCTTTTTCTTGTTGCCTCTCCTAAATACCTTCAACTTTTCCAACCACAGTCTCAGGTTTTAAAGATGTATACAGGAATACACGCCTCACTGGGGGCTTCCCGCCCACAGCCCCAGACCGGGTGCGACCGACGCGCCACCACCGCGCCGTGACGTAACAGAGATGGAGTTCGTGTATAGGCTTCTGCACATGACGTCATTTCCGATGCCTTCCAGAGAAGAGAAGAAGGAGCTCCCCTTATCAGGATCTTCCTTGTGCCTGCCGGATTTGCACAGGCGTCGCTATTCTCCATAAACCCCTCTCCCCATATTCTTACAAAGCAGCCCTCTCCTTTTACATGGTGGTCAAAAGTATGCGATGTGACGTCAGTGCAAGAGCCTATACACCAACCCCCCCCCCCCCCGCCCTCCTCTCTCCCCGTGAACCTAGGGAAGGCGGAGATTTGACGTAACTCTGGGTTACGTCGGACGTAACGCTAGACGCCTCTGAAAAAAACGAATAGTAAAAAAAGGCGAGATAGGCCGCGGTTCGAGTTCGACCAGGTTCGACTTTTTCGAACTTTTAGTGGAAAATTCGACGAACCTTGTATTTGAGGTTCGACTCGTGTGCGCATGCGCGACAGGCTGGCCAGTTGGCTTCGGATTGGATGATGATGGCTAAGGGATGAATCAAGGGCAGCGTTGATTGGTTCTTTCAGTTAATACAGTACAAAAAATTAAGTTAGTAACTTCTTCAGTGATAAGAATTGATTTCTTTTATTTGCAACTGTTTATAAAATAAAATAACCCATTGCATAAAAAAAATTCTCCAAACCTAGACATGCTTGCATCAAGGTCTGGCCACAGTGTTCACAAAGTCGAACCGGTCGAATCCGGTTGAAAAGTTCGAATGTTCGTCGAACCGGTTCGACCCAGTAGAACCCCGAAAGTTCGACCTAAAAATCCGAGTTCGACAAATGTAGGTTCGAACTGTAGAAAGTTCGACGACCCTTCTGAACCTTTTCTACCAGATTCGACCGGTTCGACTTTGTGGACAGTGTGGCCAGACCTTAATACAAGCATGTCTAGGTTTGGAGAATATCTTTTTTCATGCAAAGGGTTATTTTATTTTATGAACAGTTGCAATTAAAAGAAACCAATTCTAATCACTGAGGAAGTTAATAACTTAATTTTTTGTAGTGTATTAACTGAAATAACCAATAAGCGCTGCCCTTAAATGATCCCTTAGCCATTACCATCCAATCCGAAGCCAACTGGCCAGCCTGTCGCGCATGCGCACACGAGTCGAACCTCAATACAAGGTTCGTCGAACATTCCACTAAAAGTTCGAAAAAGTCGAACCTGGTCGAACTCGAACCTCGGCCGGTTCGCGACACCCCTAGTTAAAACAGTGAGTGTGCAGGCGAGTTGGTGATAGTTATAATCATAATGTAACACCTGTGACTGGTGCGGAATTATCAAGAGACTTCCAAATCGAAGAAAAAGACAACAGTAGGAGAACGTCTCAAACTCAGCTCTATTACGATTATTACGATGATTAGATATGTTTACGGCTAAGTCATCGACTTTTGATGCCGACCCACTGGGGACTGATTTTAAAAATATGCTCTCAAAGCTTGTTGATAAGCACATTCCTTGTAAACATGTAAAAGACAAGCCAAAACCCGATAAGCCCTAAATGAATTATAAAGTAAAAAACAAACAACGCTCACGTTTATATACCAAGTATAAAAAGAATCCGTCTTAAAGAGCTAGAATTCGTTTATAAGAGTACCATAAGTACGGTCAAGGAAGATCAGTTTTCTGGTTTGGTAAAAGAAACCAGCACCAACTCCAAAGCATTCTGGAGTTGAGAAAACACGGAAAGAAAGAACAGGAGTCCCAAGCATTGCAAATAGAGTTACAGCCATAACCGACAGTGCTATTAAAGCTAATTAACTGTTTCAATGAATATGATTATTTTCAGTCGATATTTCTTTAAAACAGTAGCTATCAAAATTTGCCGATTCTTACAGATAGGGTAGAAAATGCCATGCCTCCCGTCATAATCCTACTAGAGGGAATAAGAAATTCTTCAAACTCCTTAAAATAAGACAAGGCAGTCGGCCCAGACGAGATGTCTCCCAGGGTATTAAAGGGGCCCTGCAGCGACTTTTTTACTAGTTCTTAATTTTCACCGAACCTGAGCGCACTGAACATAGTAACTTAATAAAACTTTTCTTTCTCGAATTTCGCTTTATTTTAAAAGTTATAGGCAAATGAAAATTACAAAAACAACCAAAAAACAGCCTCCTTTATGACGTCCTTGGTCCTGGCTTGAGTGGCCGTTGACTAGCGGAGGGATAGTGTTCCTCAGCTCAGCGTAAGTTCAGCGAGCGCTGAGCTGAGCTCAGTAAGCATCAGCGAGAGCTCACGGCTGCCGCACTCCGTGTCGACGGCTCGAGAGGGCGCCACTAAAGCATGTGCTGGATAGGCTGGATGAAGCGGGTGGCCAGGGCGGCTTGCATTGCATTTGCTGCGCGACTAAACATTAATTCGGCGTGACATTTCATTGGCCACGAATGACAGCAAACACGGAGTTAAAGGGCAACTCCGCTTCATTTTTGGTTTTGAAAAACAACAACAAACAACAAAACAACAAAAAAGCGCGATACTTTTCAGTATCGCCTAGGAAGACCACACGTCAAATATTACGACGCAGTTCTGTCTAAATGTTTCTTAAACGATCCGGCGAACTTTGCGACTCGCCAAGTTGCCGAAATCGGCTGACTCGAGCGGGCGAATTCAGGCGCAACCAACAGCGCAGTCAAGGCTACGGCATGGGCGGAGCCAACATTGAGCTAAACGTCATCTTCATGGCCCCCTTTTGCTTGTTTTTACTTCTCCGATCGAGCGTAGCGCAAGACGTCAGCAACGTTGCCTCTCTGCGCTCAGCGGTGTCGACGTGATTGGCGTACGCGCCTGCGCAGCGCGCTTCGTGGGAGCAGACCTGCCGCCCGCCGTGGTCCCGCCGTTACCGCCGTCTTTCGCGCCACAACCACTGTCGTCGTCTCACCGTTTGTGATTATTGTCTCTCGGAGTTTCGTCCACACTATGGACACCACGTGCGCAGACTTATGCCGCAGTTGTGCAGACGTCGTCGAATGCCGTAGACACCAAAACGTGGCGAAGAGTGCGGTGCAGAACAGACGACACACGCGCCTGCCACATGCCCGCCCCCTCCCGCCCGTCGTTGGGCCGAGGATCACGTGACATATCGTACCACGTGATGGCCATGTACTTGGCGGCCCGAGGCCAATGTTGCCGGACGGAGCCGAAGTTTCGGTTTCGATTTCCGCTCGTGTTTAAAATTAGATTTAAAAATATATATCCCATTTTTCGCGAAGCAAACGACGTAGTGTCTTTTACTAGGGCTTTTTGATTCGAAATCACTCATTATCCCGAAATCTTCGGAATTGAGCGGAGGAAAAAAAAGTTTTTTTTTAAAAGCCTAATTGGGACAAGCATGTCACAAAACAAATCATCCGCGAAAAACAATTTTTTCCAAGCAATATTTCCGCCACAGGACATAATTTAGTTGGAGTCACAACTTCTCCACATTTAAAACTCCCGCTTTTTCGACGCGCGCGTGTGGTTGTTATACGTCACTCCGTGACGTATAGCAGCCACTACATGACGTATAATACCAACTTTGTGGCGCGCGATTTAAAACGGACGAATAGCCGGAAACTAAAATCGGTCTAGCGCAATAAATATTGCTAAAAAAATTTTTGTTTTTGGCGGAAAAAGTGTTTTGTGACATGCTTGTCCCAATTAGGCTGTTTAAAAATACACTTTTTTTTTCTCTGCAGTTCCCCTTTAAGGTCAGTTCAGAAGAGGAGCCACTTCGCGCTGCTAAACCGCCAAACGGCCAAACTGCGAGCCAGACCTGCTGGCCGAAGGCCTTCGGAACGCTCGGAACCGGTCGGATCCTCCAGCCCCTACGACTGCAGCGCCGCCTTGTACATCCGGGACCTTTCTACGCTCGCCGCTCATCGGCACCTGATCCCACTATCCTTTTCTAGCATGCGCCGCCTTTTCCACCGCTTAGTGGCGGGAATGTTGACGGGTCATTTATTGTTTCCGTACTTTCTAAACTGCATTTGTTTATTTTCTGATCTAAAATACTGAACAAAAACTACTTTCATAAGTAATTGAAACGGTACGCGCCACTTATATTTCGTATTTCGACTAAAAAAGTTTTAAGCTGCTCTGACCAGTAGTAAGGCCTGGACCAAAAACGTGACGACGTCGTCCTATATAGCGCGCTTTCGGCACCGCGGGTCGCCTTCGTAGGTGGAGGAGGTTTCCGCATCGTCCGGTTAAAATATGACGCACTGATATTTAGTTACTCTCTCCGTGCCCGCTGGCTTGCCCGAACCCCAAGAGATGTGGAAACCGCGAAAAGGTATACGCTTAAATATGATTGCAGGGCTGCAATCATATTTAAGCGTATACCTTTTTTGCGGTTTCCACATCTATTTGCAATCATATTTAAGCGTATACCTTTTTTGCAGTTTCCACATCTCTTGGGGTTCGGGCAAGCCAGCGGGCACGGAGAGAAGTAACTAAATATCAGTGCGTCATATTTTAAGAGCCTGCTCGGGTATAGTGTCGAAATACTTTTATGTGATTTTTTGTAAGTCGCTCAAAACTTGATTACTCCCTAAACAATGGAAAGAAATGTATGTTGTACCAATTCATAAAAATGGACCAAAATAAATCGTTCACAATTATAGGCCGATTTCGTTAAGTTGTATATCACGTAAAATATTAGAACGGATTGTCTATAGCAGTATAATTAAGCACTTCAAATATAATATTTTATTTTTGTCCTAACCAACACGGCTTTCGTAGAGGAGTCTCCTACGACACCCAATTAATCGAACATTTTCATGAATTGGTCAGTACGGTTGAAAATAGGCAGCAAACTGATGCATTTTTTATAGATTACCATAAAGCTTTTGATTCTGTTTTACACCAATTGTTATTGCACAAAATGAGTGTTCTAAACATAGTCGGTAATGTAATTCGGTGGATAGAAGACTATCTGAGTGGAAAGAGACAGTGAGTTGTCCGGGGGGGGGGGGGGAGAGAGATCTAAATTTGTAGACGTAACTTCGGGGGTACCTCAAGGTTCAGTTTTGGGACCACCTTTATTTTTAATCTGCATGAATGATTTAGCGTCTTTCATATCTTCTAACAACAGAATATTCGCGGACGATTGCGTAATTTACAGGGCAATAAAGAATGTTAATTACGTGTCGTTTCTGCAGGAGGATCTCAAACGGGTTAGTTCGTGGTGCGAAACCTGGGAACTGGGGTTAAATACAAGTAAATGCTTTCGCATCTCCATCCCTTCCTATAGCGTACGCTATAGGAAGAGATTTGTTAAAAAAGTATCTGAAACTAAATATCTCGGTGCCATTCTTTCACAAGACCTCTCATTCAATCAACACACATTATGATCTTGAAAAAAGGCTGGCAGGGTCCTTAGCCTAGTCATCCGCAACCTGCATAATGCTCCTCAAATCTTGACCGAACCTGCGTATCGTTCACTAGTTAGACCACCTCGAATATGCAAGCGCAGTATGGGATCCGCATAAAAAAATAGAGGGCGTTCAAAATCGTGCCGTTAGATTTATTGTAAATAACTATATATACTCGAGCAGAAAGTGTGACAGTGATGAAAGCTTGTATGGGCATCGAATCTCTTGAAAAAAGTCGTAAGAAAAGTAGACTTAAACTTATCTACGCTATTAATAATGATTTAACTGGAAGCAACAAATCAAATTATCTTGGAGA